>OZ010697.1:13651973-13699111 GCA_963932265.1 Thymelicus lineola
ATTGTTTTACTTATAACAGCAATTATTAATTGCAAAGATAAAGATGGGTAACAAAATAATGTTTAAACAATTAATACACGGGAAAAGGAATCCAATGTGATAAAAATAGATTATGTCATTGAGAAAAATATGTGGCAAGGAAATAGTTATTATAAAAATTGTAACAAAAGACAAAGATGGAATAATTTTTCAAAATACACACAAAAATGTCACAATTAAATATCAAAAAGTCCCACTCTATCATTCGCCTGGATAATAATTACTTAATCTCAACGGCCAACGCGCTCTCAGTACTATCCAGGATCCAAAAAAGTGTACCTGAGATGTTAGCCCTTGATCCCACGCCAATCGTCCATGGCTTGCCACTTGTCAGTGCACTGAGCCAGATCGCTAATAAAGGCCTGATTGACACCGTGTCAGACGCAACCAACCCTAACCACGGTTGCATTGTCGCATCCAACTGCAACCGATAATTAACTTAAAATCGTCGTCTAACTTACCGCTTACCGATTTTCTGCTGAATCGATGCGGTGTTCGAGCGTCACTTTTTTATCGGATATAATGTTATGTTCTTGGAAGCAAGCCGAGTGATGTGATGTTGTAGGTTTTACCACATTTTACCACTGTGATGGTGATTGCACGATTTGAACAGAAAATACGGTGATGATGTTTGTTTCATAACAATAACTTTAGCAGCTACAAAATAATTGTTCAAGAGACGGGTAAAGTGGTCGTTTATCCTCAAACTCAATAAACATTAATGAATAATGACCTAAATACTCTGCGTTATGTACACATAACGATTCGCAACAAAGTCACAGAAGATGACTTTGTTGCGAATCGTGGGCTAATTTAATTAAATTATGAAATATTGCCCTAAAATATCATTGGGATAGTGAATGTTTTATTCGTAATATACTGAAAACGCATTGTCATAGCGTGACTTAACGAAACCTGTTAATCACTGGAGTACTTACGGGACAACATACATAAAATTCAATGATTAAACATCTTAGTAGTAAAGTAAGTAGTAAAAGTAAGCTCACGCCTGTCTGCTGTTCAGCTAGACAGGATCTATCGATCGCGTAACGTTAAGGTTCAAACACCCCTCCTTGCTTCGATTGTCATCGAGCTTCTCATCTCACGTTGCTTGTTCGTCACAAATATAAATCTACTAGTGCTTTGCCCGCGTCTTTCGGGATATTAAGTTCCTTATATCTTATTTCAGACCATTCTTATCAGGTCCAAATTTCATGAAAATCCTTTCAGTAGTTTTTGAGTAAAAGAGTTAGAAAGTTAGAAACATCCATACATTACAAATTACAATTATAAGTTTAAAGTTTTTATGAAAAAATATTGCTGTTACAAAAATATTGTCACCGTTATTGTGTAAAATTCTCAATTTCATAGATTAAAAGTCTGAAGAAAAAAGTCCCTTTTACGGTAAGCGCTAACCGTCGCCCATAGAGACGAAAATTAAAATGACTCGTCTCGAATATGACGCCAAAAGTAGAGGAGCCAATGCAACGGCCCGAAAATGGATCATTTTTACACTTAAGTACATCACCTTTTGAATAACCCATAGCGCTCCGGGAATATCTCAGAAGTATGTTCTTTTTAGAGTTTCTACATAAATTGCAGCACACATTATCGTGAAATCAAACCGCAAAGATTCTCCATGTTTCTAATAGACGTGCATGAAAAATTCATTCTTCGGCGAGTGGTGAATATATGGAAAACAATATAGACATCAACAATTTCCTCCTTTCGTAACTCCATCTATCCTCTCAATGTAAGCACTTTGTAACAAATACAGTTTCGCTGATAAACGTACAAAGAATCAGAAGTACAAAGAATCTTGGCATACTTATGAAACGATACTTTTCCGAACATGTAACGTTCGTCGCGACAGCAGATTTCTCGTCTAGTCTTGTAACAGGAATACGGTTGGAGCTTGTTTTCAAACACTCCGCATAAACCACCACCATTCCATACATAATTCATACGACAAGGCTAGAACTCATTGATTGCCCAACAGGCGTTATACTAAGGTTATACTACACGAAATACTACGGTCACTGACGCGCTACAATCGAAACTAGCTTTTACTGCATCGAGATAGAATCTAACGCTCATTGAATGGAAACTCCTTGGACGAAACTGGACTGCAATACTCGACATTTGAGTTCAGTTTGGCTTGAAATAGCCCCAGTTGTATCGAGTGACCTTGGTCGTCCGGGGGTGGATTTGGGGTGTTGTCTGCCTCCTGTAAGAGGGTGCGATGCGTCGGCGGATTACGTAATAGATATTTTTATACAATGAGCCAAGTAGGATTTGCTTTGTCGGCGAAGATACTTCCAGTGAGAATTTTAGCAAAAGTTGATATTAAATTACAAGTCTTAATAAATTACTTTATACTAGCGTTCCTCTTGACGATGATTGCTAAAGGATACGAGTGTAAAACAGCTATTTTTATTATTATTATGAGAAATTTATGGTGATTTATATGTACCTAGATAGTATTGTCAAGGTTTGCTACAACAAAAACTTGAACTGTAGTAATAATACTTAACTCTATTATAAAATAATAGCATTTTTAATAGGATCCTATATACTGTCTTTTGCGACTGTCTAATAGCGTCTAATAGCGTTATCATGTAATCAGCTCAAATATACTCCAGTGTTTAACGTCATAATGCCGTGTAATGAGGGCTTAACCAAACTTAATTTGGCTGAAATTAGGTAAACTAAATCAATTTAGTCCAAACCTTACGTAGAATTATTTCTTTTTTACCTGAACATGTGTTGGACATTCTTTTTAAAAATGATTATACTTAAGTTAGAAGTTTTTTAGCCTCCACCAACATAATTATACGTTAGTGCTTTATTAGCAGGAAATATTATCTCCCATACTATTTCGATTCTATTCCAGTTAGAACTACATCCATCGTCCACTGCTCAGTATCTATTGCCATCTGTCAAACTAATTTCGTAGTAAGCGTAGCACGTATTGGCCCATTTCGATGCCAAGAAACTGAGAAGTGAATTTATTACAAAAGGCCAAAAAATATATTTACAATAACTTGAAATTTATTATTATTGACAAACAGTGCGAAAATAAAAATGCTTACACACACATCACATAGATACACAGTATTTAGCGAGAGAACAGACCTAATCTATATATTTTATTTGTCACATAAATTTCTATCCTATACTTGTTTTGGCAAATAGATATACGAGTATGTATATGGATACGGGTGTGTAAAGGGCTCCCTCCATCCGCTGGTACCTGAGTCCAACTTGGACTGTCCAAGCCATGTCACTTGGGAATTGGGATGCATTCAACTGAAAAACGGACGAGGTTATAGCGCCAGACCTAGACATTAAAAACAACTTTATCTTAGTATAAAAAAGGCTATCGAACATAATAATATCTTTCCTGGAAATTATCTAATCGTTATCAGACTTGTGCAATTTTTTATATGCAAATGCAAATCCTTATGTAATTCTAATTTTAACCGTGATGTAATATTTAATACCCATGCATGCAGCCGTCTGTGCTTGTCAGACGGCGCGACTATTATCACCTTATCAGCGTATCACTTATCAGCGTATCATAGGCTTGTCACTAAGCTACAACGGAACCGATAAGCGAAGCGTACCGCGATAAAGATAGTGCGAATTTGATAAAAGCATTATCTGGCGGGACCGAGTCATAAACATGTACCTATCTATGTACCTATTACAGTAGTGTATGTATATGTACAGCGAACATAATTTCTTCTAAAAAATAACCGACTTCAAAATTAGTGTTATCTCAAAAACTGCTCGTCAGATCTCGCTCAAATTCAAAGGGACCACATAACAAGCAGCAGCTTTCGAATATAAAAAGAATCATCAAAATCGGTACACCCAGTAAAAAGTTATTTGAGGTATTCTAAGAAAAAATTGAAAATAAATTTGAATTAATAATCGTGTAATTATAAAAGCGTGGGGTGCATGGTGTCAATGAGTAGAAGGATTATTTATCATTTTGATAATACATCTCTTAAAAAGCACCCCACGCTTTTATTACAATTGGACGATTCTTAATTCAAATTTATTTTCTATTTTTAGTTGGATTTTCGTGTAAAACGTGTTTTTTTAGTTTTTTTTCTACTACATATTATTTTTCTACATTTACTAGTGAAAGAATGTAGAAAACGTGACCCACCTACGTATAAACTGACAAGTGACGTTTCCATCACCATTAGTTATATTTAAATAAACAAGTCACTTGACAAGTTTGAACCTGTCTCTAGTAGCTCGTAAAACATGCGTGCTCTTGGAAATGGAGTGCAATTCACACGAACCGTTGATACTCAGACATCGGTAGACCGTAGAAGATACTCAATGAGGTGCGCGCGCTATAAAAGTGTATGGAATGACGTTGAATGACGCATGTTCGTCGCGTGTTTAGATACGAAATAAAACTCGTCAAGTGCGAATCCGACTCTCGTGGATGGGTTTCGTATTCCGTAATAATATAGATATGTAGGTATGTAATGCATGTTACAATGATGATGATGTTACAAGTAATGAAACACTAATTCTTAACCTAAGTAAGCATGCATTGCTTTTTTACCTCAAGAGGAGATAGATACCAGTGTTCTGCAGTAGTGAGCACGTGGGATGAAATCAAATATTTAACGTTTTTTATTTAAGTATAAGTATTTTATGGAGAAAACGTGTTTGGTATAGTCTTACTCTGAATTGTGGTCTTCGGAATCTTACGTCATTTGGTAAAGACTATTAGTGAAATGTTTTTTGGGGGCAAATTTATATGATGTGTCCGTCTTTCTTCTTTGCTGTGTCCGTCCGTCCGCAGAATAACGCCAAGACTCTTAATACTTGAAAGCTGTAGCGAATAAGAAAGCGATTGTAGTCGTAAACTTACGAAAACGGCCCTAAATTGCACGTAGCCTGACACGCACTTGAACGGCTTTATCTTATAGATATTTTTAAGCCGATATTATTATACTTACTTAAAAGATAACAACCGGCTCAACGTGCCCTAAGAAGTACAAATGCGTTTATGAAAACATCTCTGGCCACTGGTTTTAACCATTAAAGACCGCACACGACGCACGTTACATTAGAAATGACGTAATAATATATAAATGTACATACTATTATTTCTTGTATGGTAATATCATGAAAAAATATTTTAATTTCGTCTGTGATTTCGTGTTAATTGCAAGTTTAAAGCCGACTGAGTTCGCCTTGGACATTACCAGCGTTACAATTCCTGAAAAGTACCGAATTATTTTACTCGAATTAACTACGCTATTTATAAAGCCTACTACGAGGTGATCCTGATAGGAAAGTAAACTGTAATGAATTCCTCATACGATAAGGAACGTGACTAAAATTTCAAAATAAGACGTACACGTTTGTAAGTGGGTGAAAATTTAATCTGACGTTTCCATCGTCCATACAATGATAGCCAATCAAGCCAATGAAAGCGTAGGAATGAAAATTATTCTATTTGCGTACCCGTAACGTAATTAGAGTAATAGTCATTACTCCGCAAAAAGAAGTACGCAAATAAGTAAACAAATTTAATAAATCATTGATGAGAGAGCTAATGACCACTAATGATTGTGAAATCAGGGTTTCTTTGAGAGTTATTTACGTGGCGACTTGGCTCTCAGCGTGACGTCAGCCGTCTGGCGCCTGCGATCAATTTGCTCCCTTTCAGCGTCCTACACGAAATATATACCAAAAAGAATTCGTAAAGCCGCCTATACACATGTTGGCCGAGCTTGAACCAAGCGGTAAGAGCGTAATGGCGATTGGCAGGTGATGAACCAACGTGTGCTTGGCGTTTTCCGAGTGGAAGCGAGTGCCTTTGATTTGTGCACAACAACGTCAAAACCGACAGTTCTCCGTAGTGAGGCGAGCGTAGTAAGCAAACCCAAGCGCTGGCAAATCACCGCAAGTGGCATACACGTTGGCGCTTGCCATCACTCGGCAAGCGTTGGCCAACATGTTTGGCTTTACAAAGCAGGCATGTGCCGGGACAAAATACTTGCAAAATTACTTACAAGTAAGCCACGATGACACAACCGCTCTAGTTTGACCCCTGGAAGCCCATTCACCCACGTCTAGCCACCCTCCTCGCGCGGGGGACGGTGGAGGTCTTACAGACTCAGACGAGGTTCATACAGTTCTCATCATGGAAATTGTTCGCTACTGCATGCTACTGTCTAAATCTTTGAAAGGAATGATAATTTTTTCATTACATTTGCTAGATGGAAGTAGACGCTTATTATTTGGCTTTCCAAAGTTGTAACAAAACAGAGTGCACCTGAATCTGAGCAGCATCTCAACTGTTTAATATCTCTCTGTCTGTAGTGTCTTTACTTTCTTTGGTATTCAGAGCTTAAATGATTCTGGGATCAGATAGGTTAATAAAATAAGTTGGGTTTGTTATTACAAACCCAACTTAACGTCAAATATTATTATGATTGTTTATCATTCGGGAAACAAAATCGCGATTCCCAAAGTTCTCAAGCCAAAACAATGTATTCTTTGGTAATAAGACAAACAGGAATTACGATTCATTTTAAAATAGTTTTTTTTTTTAAATACAGAATGTGAGAAAATTTATCGTTGAAGTTTAGGTCGGCGTATAGGAAGAAACGTGAGGAAAATATCATTAGGAAGGTACCCGGGACCCCGGGACACGCATATACTCGTATACGACGCGGAGTGCTTAATGGTCCCGAAAACGACTTCCGATACGTGTTTCTTATAAATTATAATGTTTCTGAAATAGGTAAATGTATGTGTCAAGATTCATAAAGATATAGGTACGTATTGTAGAACTGGAGGTACCCACGGCTTCAGTACCAGGCTACGTCTCATTTTTTATATGTTTAAGCATTGACTTGACGCACTTCCTTTTAAGTGGGACTGTGGGAGACAACACTTAAAAAAAGCACACTGGAAAAGTGACTAATGAGTGGTCTTTAATGATCAAGACGAGATGTCATGTCATTGTTTACGACGCAGACGGAGGAGTATGAGATTTGGCACAGTTAAAGAATGCATTTAAAAGGAGTGCAAAAAGCTAATATTTTTGTATAATATGCATTAAAAATGTATTATATTAATAAAAAAACATGAGAGGTGTCAAGGGACACCCGGATGGAACGAAGTTCCTTCCGATTTAAGTATTGTTTTGTTGTACAGCGCCATCTCTGTAAAACTCTCTGAATCACTTCAAAAAAAGTGTCGTCATTCGTAAGAATCAAAAAGTGTCGTAATTTTCCGTCTAGCCCCCTTTCACAACGCGCGATAAGGAACTTCGTTCCAAAAATAAACATTACACACACTAAGATGCATTTGAGACATGTACGTACCTACAGCTACACTCAAATGAACTCTCGGTGCTCTCGAGTTAAATTTGACACGGTTGAATTTTGACCGCAGAACGGGTTTCTAGTAATATTTAATTCGTCAGTTACCCCGTTCCCTTTTTCAATGTTATTTCTTGTTAGTTAAAATCAAACCGCATTTAGGTCAGCGAGTAAGGCCCGTTACCCCACAAAAAATGATAAAGGAGTAACCCCAAATTCCCAGAGAATTAATTGCGCGGTTGCAAAGCTTGCAATTTATGCGTGTCTCGTCGCAGTAATTGCGGCGAACGCATAACATTTTTAACCTTAATTGGGTGCAGCTCGGGGCAGGGTGAGGCCGTCTGGGGGTCGTCTGGGCCCCGCGACCTACATACCCCCGGCCCCCGACCCCTTCAACGCCGACCCCCTCGGTCCCCGCGCAGGGACGCGTGTCTGTCCCGTCCCCTCGGCCCCCGCAAAACCCGTGTCTGCATTACGTAATGCGATTCAATGCTGCTTCAAGCTTTCTTGTAAGCATTTGGTACTGAATGTGAAAGTCAATGGGGCTGCCATTACGGCGGTTTGCTTACAAAGCAAAGTATATACAGATTCAGATAGAGTTTATTATGCTGTAATGTATCAAGTTTGATTTCAGTGACACGTTTACAGTTTATTTATTTCACTGGGCTCAGGCGGAGACAATGGGATTTTTTCAGTCATTAGTGTGCAACTTCTTGTAATTTTTATGACCTTGTGTTATACATTTGCTTATGTAAGGCATTGTTATTGTTTGAAGAGTGCAATTTTGCGCGATTCGGATGACTGATGATTCAGACTGTCCCAAGAATGCTATTCCGTCCGCATGAAGCTGTAAAAGCCGCTAGTCTTGTGTGTTGTCTCACTTCACACATTTTAGGAGTGTAAGAGTATTTGCATTCTTTCCACTATCCGCCTCAATGAGGTGGATCATTGCGAATTAACCAGTTTTACTATTACAAATTATAAGATCTGAAAAATCTTCTACAACAAAAAGCATTGTTAACACATAATATTAACATAACACCATTTCCTTATTCCAGGTGGTGGAAACCGTGGTATGCAAGCCGGAGCCTCCCGAGTCGCCGCCGAAGAAGGTGCGCGGCGAGGAGTTCGGGTACGCGGTCTACATCGACCCCTACGTGTACCCGTACCGCGCCGTGCCCGCCTTCCGCCCCTGGGGCAAGCGCGAGCCGGTACTGCAGCACCCCGAGCGAGTGGTCCGGGTGGCAGACTGCACGCGCTTCGAGCGGGACTTCCAGCCCAACGTCGCTCTCAAGCCGCTCACCCCGCCTGTCGACGATGTGACGTCATCGACCTCCCCGCCCCCTCACACCGACCCCGAGTTAGCTGCCAGGCTGCTCGACGCAGAAGCCAGCCTCGCCGAGCGCGCGCGGCTCCTCGACGAACGAGAAGCAGAACTCGCGCGACGGGAGGCCCGCCTCGACGAGAGGGAGAGGGAGATCGAGCGACGGGAGCGCGCCGCGAGCGAAAAGGACGGAGCGGGTTCGCCGGTCGGGGCGGTCAGGGCGGTCAGTGAGGAGTGCGAGGAGCCCGCGCCGCCGTGTTGACCGGCTCAGTGATGAACGCTCAGTGACATTGCGTCTCCAACTCTCCACAGTACAAAACGTTCGGTGTCCGTGTTCGCCGGTGCAGTGATGGTGTGACGGCGGCCGGTGGTGTGATGGCGGCCGCAGCCAGGCGGTGGTGACAGCGCTGTCTGTTGTGATTCTACTGTTTACTTATTGTAATGCTAGTGATCGATCGACGATCGTTGTGGAAACAGATTATACCTATCGTTGATGCAGTAGGGTGAGCAGATACAGGTGTACATAATCATATCAAGTACAGTTTTGGGAAATTATTACCTAGTTGTTTTCTACATAATTTACAGTCTTCTCTTGTAGACTCTTGACATGTGCCATTCTGAAGGTACTGCCGTTACCTCTCCGTGCAACCTCGACATGTGCTTTTTCAATAATAACAAAATACTCACGTATTATAGTAAAATAGGTGTATTACAACCATAAGCATAATTTATACAGGGTTATTTTTAAGATTTACGTACGTAATCCACTTCGTTCATAGTCTCCTCATCTCTCCTCTCGCGAAAGCTGGTTCATTGCGCAATATGTCGCATTTTTGTCTTCAGTTTCTTTTTATTATAAAATTAAATAACTCTGTATAAAACCTCAACCATACCAAATAATAATAAATAAACCAGTCACGACTATAATATTTATGCTGTATAATTCATTCAAACAATACATATTTATAATCGGGTGAAAGAAACCCATGACTAATATCTAATTCTCTACATGCCGCCTCGGCTTGTTTTATTTATAATTTATTAAATGTTATATTAAAGTATACCCTAACCTACCTACTCATTGAAAATCTAAATATTTCTGTATTAATTTCACTTAAAGTATTCCTAATACCAAGACATTGTATCAACCCTCTGATTTTTTAAACTGTCCTCTACTATAATTTGGCCTAATATAAAATAAATTAAGAACATGTCTTCTAGTGAAAACTACGAGTAGTTTTCGTGTTACATTTAAATCATAGATTATATTTTAAATGTAAGGGCTCGCGTAGAAAGCCGATAGAGTTGATATTAGAGGGCTTGAGCTGTCGAGTCGGTGAGCCATCGATCTCCAGCCAAATATCAGTAGATGTTGGGCCAAATCCTCTGTCGTATGAACATCGCATACTACCTACCTTACTGATATTTATATTTAATAATAGCAATGTCTAGGCTGACAAAATTAAAATAAGGGTGTTCACCCACGTTCTACCTCATTGTATATAAAATATTTGGCTATGTAAGAAAAATAAAACATTAAGTAAGCAAATCTTCGTTATGAAATTACTTCATTTGGAGTCTGTACTTTTGAGCAATAATTTAAAAAAGGTGTAACATCACTGCCCATATAAACTAGGTACGGCTTTCGGCCTGTTAACTTTTTAATGTATTAATAACTTATACATTAATATTTTGGAAACAATCGGTTATATACTTAAACGATTTGTCATTAGTATTGAGTAGCGGTAGGGATTGTTTTTACCATCACAATTTGTTATATCTAGAGCGCTACGAAAATGGGGCGCGTAGCATTTTTACATAAAGGCAGATTACGAAACTAGTTTCGGTATAAATTGGAAAACTCGAATCGTAATTTCACTTGTAAACGAAATTTCGATGATTAGACTTACAATTAGTAAACTAATCGTTAGTTTACGAGAGAAATTACGAATGAGATTAGATTAGTTAATTGTAAAACTAAAAATATAACTAGTTTCGTAGTTGTAACTCGGCTGAACGTTGCATAATGTATTAACAGGGGGCTCGTTGCCTTCGCCAGTAACAGTGCATTTTAAACATATTTGTCGTGCGACTGAGATCTTATATTTTATGTGTCTACGAACGTGATAAGTGTTGAAGTCACTTTATGCCAATCGTTTGCAGCTTTGTGTTATTATGTACTTTGCTTTACTTTTTTAATGAGAGCAAATGGATCCATCGGACCATAAAGCTTGTTCTAAAATGAGTTTATTTATTTTGATTATAATTAATAACCAAAGCGATTGAGTCGCTTTATTAATATGATTAGAAATTGTTTTGTAAAGGCGATCTTTTTGTCATAATAGTTTTTGGAGACGAAATTGAACATCCTGAACCTGAATAAAATACAAATAAATTAGTGGCGTGAAATAAAATTTCACTTTTGGATGTGACTATTTCAATGTTGGCAAAGCTCAAACTTGTATAGGATATAATGTTTTTCTTTGAATATTCTATTACCTTTGAAGAGTGCTATGTTACGTTGTAGGTAGTCTATGTAAGCTATTTCAGTTTTAGGATAGGTCGTATCTCTAGTCAGAGACTTTTCGAGAAAAATAAAAAATTACCATTTTACTTTTTAATATAATTATTCAGATAGTACTATCACAGGCGAGTTAGTAAGCGTAACTTATTTTAACAATAGACTAGTGTTTATAATTAATTGATATTTACGTCATTTCTTTAATATGTAGCGTGTGCCCAATGAATTGTTTTATTTATACCATTGTTAATATACTCGTAGAATACGAAGTTGTTTATATTGATGTTACAACAGAAAACAAATTTTCCGACAAACTCTTAAAAACATGTACAAAATTTAAGTTCATAGTATCTATGTATGTCCTTTGGGCTTCAGTAGTATGTACTTACTAGTAATCCACAATTATATTTCGTTCAATTCATTGGGCATTCTATACATATACCATGATATTCAGTATCAGTTTATTGTAATATGAAACTTTTCCGTCAGTACCATTGACCGTGTATTTTGGTGCTATGATATTTTTGGCTTGGCTAAATTAGGGTTTAATTGTATATACGTATTATATAATTTTAGTATTTATTGGCAACTATTTTGGTTACTGTATTGGTTTCAAAAACTATGGCAAAGCCATTGTAGATCCATGGGCGAGTATACAAATGTGAGGATATGTAGGATTTTGTATTGTATTGTTGTAGGCTCTCAAGATATCGCAATTGACAATTAGAAATGGCTTCGTTTGACTAACAGCTGTGACAAAAAGCTTCTAATGAGCAAGTTTTTAACGGTATAAAGATAATATTAGAATTGGCGAATATGAAATCTCTGTAAAATTAAACTGGACCATCGAGTATTTTGTTATTTGCTTATTTATTCGACAATTATTGTCTATTATAAATTTTATCCATTTTCCTAGTCGCCAATAAACAGACGCGCGTGATCCCTATGGTTGTCACTCGCAATAAACCCATGTGTACACTGTACTTCGTTGTTATTTAAAATTCAAAATTCAACTATTTCGATGTGGAGTTGTGTTTGTATATAAGGCTGTTAAATTAATTACTATTAATTACGTAGGTTGTAACACCGTATTGTATCGATGGAAAAGTTTCAAGTTTGCTCTCACTGTCTTTATATTGGTGCTAAGTATTTTTAACGAGTACTTTGCTTTGTTAAAAACATCGAGAACGATGACCCATTCTGTATTTGTGTAATTTCCAACATTGCTTTTCCAATTTCAATAGACTTTCTAATCACACACAGCTTATTCCTTTTGCGACAGAATAATCGATGTTAAATATATTTTCTAATATTCATGTATAGAATAGATATTTATAATATGATGTAGATTTTTTTTATGTAGGACAGTGAGAGATATTTTCATGTAAATATAATTGACGATGCAATATGATATTGTGAGCGAATGCCGCTGTCGTAAACCTTTAATATGTACTAGTATAAGCGCATCCACCTGTCTCTGAATTATCTATACTTACCTGAACTATTCTGTAATGCCACGCGCTACGAGTTGAACTTAAGGATGCTCACTAGCCCCCTCTCGCGGCTTTCACACGCACCACTACAGTTTTATTATTTTTTCGAGCTCGAGATAATACAAAATACAGTTCACAAGGTTTAATATCAGAGTTTTGATCATAAATCATGACAAGAGTTTAGATTGGTCATAATGAATATTGTGTAACATGTGCTTTTTAAAACACAATGACCGCATACCACAGACTCAATAACTGTCAGATTCTGGCAGATAAAAAAGCAGTAGAAATAAAGAGACACGGTGGACGCGCAGTCGGTGTTTTGCCAGGGTATGACATACTCCTGTGATCTCAATGTATGATTGTTATAAACTGTACATTTGAAATTCCTTACGTAGCAGTCGCAACACGTTTGCAACCCTCAATGTATCTGAAAATGCTGTGGTCTTTTTTATCATTAAAGTACCTAAACAATAATTCTTTGTATTCATGTACCTTTTGTCATAAAGACATGCAGGTACTAACTGCTGCCGCAGAGAATGACTGTCAGAGTCGAATTAGTTTTAGTTAAAATTCTATACATATAAAAAAGTATCAGTTTTCTCAAACGGCTACTACATATATGCGAGACAAAAAAGTGTATGAAATAATACCATTCAACTTCTAAGCGGAACGTAGCCCTAGAATATTACAAATAAATCCCTAATCATGAATAATTTACGAATGCTGTCTTGTTTTGTGCCAATAAAAATTAAAAGGTGCCGCGTGAACCGACGGATGGCAGTCAGTAGGAATGGTGAGTAAGCAGTAGCCAGTTGGTATCTCATTATAGGGCGGAGATATGACACATTACATCTAAATCGTTAAATAGATGCTTAGAACGTGCTGGCAGTTGCGACATACAAATCGCATGATAGAATACAGAGGAACAGAGGAACGTCTAGAAATTAATAAAAAGGAAAATATTGGTTTAAGATTTTATCGCACCTTCGGTGCAACAAAGGCACAACAGCTTTTTTTGTAATTTTACATTAGAGGACTTTAAGATTTTTATAAGATTTTATAGTTTCACGTAAAATGCTTGTTTTATAGACAATTTGACATACTAACTCATTTTACAGTTTTGGCTATTTGTGACTGTTGCACCGAAGGTGCGTTATGTTGTGATTTAGCCTGCGATGTTATGTTAACCCAAACAAACCGATATTTTCTTTCACTGCTCCTATGTGCTTAGTGCGAGTTTTACGTGACATAACGGGCTCGCAAAGTAAATGCGAATTGGCTATTTGTATAGGACCAAAGCAGAGCCATCTAGCGACTGTGAAAAAAAAGCTTCGGTCCCATACAAATAGCCAACTGCGAGTTACTTTGCGAGCCCATTATGTCATGTAAACCATACCATACTAAGCACACTGTTAAAAACAAGAATTTATTCAACAAGTACCTACCACAATTTGAAGGAAATACTGCAATACTCGTTTCTGTGAAACCTAGTGCTTAGCTTGTATCGAGGAATATTTAATTTTATATGCTCATTTGGCACTTAATTGACAACAGATAAACGAACGATGAGATTGGAATACAGCTGTAAACCGTGATGCTCGGTTATGAATCGTGTGTTTATATCAGACAATAACATTATTTGCGAGTTTTTCTGTTCCACGAAAACATTCCTTTTTGTTTTTTGGACTCCCTTTAACACTTTCAATGGCAGCAATTAATACAGATTGTATGTATAATGTACCTGATAGGTAGAGGGTTAAGATGTGAATTAAAATTCTGTTAAGCACACATTATTCGTAACGTGTGATTGTACAGTTCGTTTTATCTGAAATAAAGCTTTTAAGTACATTGTGGAGCAATATATGTAAAGTAAAACAATGTCCACGCACGATACGTGTTTTATTTAGATACGCTTACACTGCCAACGTTTTTTGTTGATTATTGGTGGCAAAAATTTAAATCAAAAAAAATTCCCACTAATTGCTACTTACCTACTGCTTATTTTCATCTGAATAGTCGACAACCGAGTACAAGTGGTCACATTATTAATACATAATATGTATAAGTAGGACGGCATTGACGGTCAAAATGGCATGAGATGAGGACAGGACTACTGGTTTATCTAAGGCGGGTAAAATACCCTATCACCATTATGATTGAGTAAATACCGTCGGGATTAAAATTAATGGTACAGAGCCAGGTGATCTCCAACAGGAGTCAGGACGGACCCAGGGCCATAGCCTCGACGCCTCGTCCATTATTCAGCAGGGAGCACGACTCGAGGCTCAATGATGCATGGACCTCTTACACGTCATCATATCAGTAACTAGAATAAAATTACATTCCTACCCTGTGGAAGTTTGGTCACCGTCCCAATCCAACTTCCAATATAAATCAACTCATAGAAAATATTATTTGATTTGACAGTACAGAATGGGTTCGCACATGTCTCGACGTAATAAATTTTTAAGTTCAAATTCATAAATAATTAATTAAAAGTGTAAATTGCCGTACGTAGGTAGAGAGTGCCGCTTTTGATAGTATACGACTCATATAAAACAAAGTCATCTAGCGGTAACTTTGTGAACAAAATTATTGATTTGTTTAGTTCTGTGCAAAAAGTTTCTTGGTTTTGTCTGTGGTATCCACAGATGTATGCAACATGGCCGCGAGAAAACCATGGAGAAAACGGTGAACTATGGAGGGTAGAGGTAAAGGAGAACCGTCTGTGTATGAAAAAGTGTCTGTAAAAACACGTCTAACAAGGGTGGCGCTGCTGTAGCCTAGGATAAATCATTATAGAGTAATATAGTACTCGTAATATTTGAACTCAGTAAACTTCACTCCGTCTACAATACGTTTTTCCGACGCCAGCGCTGTTCTGGTAGGTACTGGAACTTCTATTTTCAGTATGCAGCTGGACACTTTTTCAGCTTTCCCCCCATATGAGATGGTTCTCCTTTCCTCTACCCTCCATACGGTGAACATACTCTATAATACTCTATATACATCAAGTGTGTTCACCAATAGATAGATGGCGGTGGTTAACCTGGGTGTCGATAAATTATTATACCTAACTACTTAGTACTTATTTATATACAATATTCAAACAGAACAACGTCCACGAAAACAAACAATAATGATAAGGAAGGAACCTAACCAAAGAGGTCGACGACTTATCGTACGACTATTTCATATACATTTAGTAGCTACATTACATTGCTCCTTATCGCAATTTATTGAATGTGTGATTACACGCGATAATGTGACTACGCTCTGTAGGCACTGTAATATATTTTGTCACTTTTATACCCTCAACTTTTATTAGTGATTACTACTACTAATTTACCTTTAATCATTGATTATCTCCTTTAATCTAATAAATAACTTGATATAAAAGTCCAAATGCAGTCTAAAGGTTACATATAAAAGGTGGGAATTAATTTTTTGGACGTGAATGGGCGCTTAAATCCACGACAGGCCAGGTTTTAGTTTAGTTTTCAAGAAAAAGTACATAAAAGACTAAAAGTACCAGGGGACTCCCCTTAAAGGCAATCCTTTTTCGAGCAGTGTTTATTATGTTTCAAGAGATCAGATAAAATGTATGGGGTGACTAGTACATATTAATATCTTAACTTTTCGGAGGGGGAGGGGGGTTAAACCTTCCCTGGCTACGCCCGCCCGTGCCTAAACCATTGAAGTATGTCCCAATGAATTGGCGCCAATGGGCTTCAATTTTCCATGGATTCGTACCTGTACCGAAAGCAAACAATAACCAAAACTCAGATGTCAAATTTCGACCTATTGCACTTTTATCTTGTTTATGTAAAATCCTCCACACGATTATAACGCGTAGGCTTGAATGGTTTCTTGAAAAGAACAATATTTTCTCCCCAAATACTATTGGATTTAGAAGATTTAGATCATGCTATGATAGTCTTTCCAGATTGGTATCTTTAATTCACATAGCTCGCTCAAAAGGATATCTAACAGCGGTTTGCTTGATCGATATAGATAGCGCATATAACAACGTAAATCTAACTACAATGTTAAATATACTAGATGATCTGGGAGTAGGATCCCTTTTATGTAATTACCTTTGGCAATATTTACACCAACGAAAACTCTCCTTGCAAACAATTGACAATAGAACTTTAACTAGAACCACAGGTATTGGATTAGCTCAGGGTGATCCTCTATCCCCTTTATTATTTAATGTCGCCACTATTAATATCTGCAAGCAAATCAATCAAGTTTATATATCCCAATACGCCGATGATTTTATACTATATACCAGTCGGAAGAGGCTATCAGATGTAACTTATAACTTACAAAACGCTTTAAACACTTTTCAATGTATGATTACAGAACTCGGCTTAAATATCTCTCACCAAAAAACTAAAGTTTGTATTTTTGGCAGAGGCAAATGTAGAAGTACGATTAATTTAACAATTAACAGTAATACAATTGAGCAAGTAAATTATGTAAAATATCTAGGTATGTGGTTAGATAGTTCATTAAACTGGGGTAAACATATAAATGAAGTTCAAGAAAAGCTCTATAGGTATCTTAACATTTTTAAAATTCTAGCAGGGTCTAAATGGGGTGTCCATCCTAAACATCTTCGAAGGTTGTATATATCAATTTTTCGCAGCAGAATAGACTACGGTAGTTTCCTATATGATACTAGCGCTAAAGTTCATCTTTCCAAATTAGATAGACTACAAAATCAGGCTATGAGAGTTATTGGAGGATTTGTCAAAAGTACTCCTATCCACGTAATGGAGAGTGAGTTATGCCTCCCACCTCTCTCAGTCCGTAGACGATATCTTGGGGGAAAATTTTATCTGAAATCTTTTGGACTTGCAAATAATAAAAGTATTCATATTTTAGAAGATCTATCTAATCTGTGTCATGGGTGTTACTGGAGAAACAAAAAACTTCCATTACTCGTTCAGGTACATAGAACCTTTAAAAATTACCCCATGCTCTCTAGCCCCATACCAGATTGTTATACTATGGACACTTGGGTTAGTAATATTGATTTAACTAAAGCAATCTTTCCTAAAATTGAAGATGTAACTGTACCAAAAAGATCTTTAAACAAGAGAGAGCTTAAAAATATTTGCGATAATTTTATATCTAATAAATTTGAACACCATTATAAATTATTTACAGACGGGTCTAAAGATAGCTCTAATGTAGGTGCTGCTTTTTATGATCCACAGTTGGATATATCAATCAAATTTAAAATTGACTCACAAATTTCCATTATGAACTGTGAATTAGTTGCTATTGCAGAGGCACTTTCCTATATTTCGGACATTGATTCAGAAAAAATCGTAATCTTTACGGACTCAAAAAGCAGTATCCACCATTTGGCTCAGATACCCTCGACTCTTCGAGGCATCCCGATAGCCATGAACATTATAGAAGCTATTTGTAGACTCAATAATACCAACAAACATGTCAGCATCCAGTGGATCCCATCACATGTTGGTATAGCGGGTAACGAAGAGGCAGATTTAGCCTCTAAACAAGCGGCTAGTGAAGGAATCCCATATGCATGTCGCCCTTTACCATGGGAGATACTTGGAAAACTTAAACTTATGTGCTCACAAACATGGCGCGAATACTTTGACGAACGATCTCGGAGTAAAGGCATATGGTACAAAACAGTCCAATGCGAACCTCTTCGGTATCCGTGGTACGATTCCATGCATATGGACAGAAGACATGTGGTGGCACTACACAGACTGCGCTCCGGTCATATTCCGTCAAACAAATTTAAATATTTACTCGGTAAAGTTGATTCGCCAAATTGCCCAATTTGTCATGTACCAGACGACATCCAGCATGTGTTGATGGAGTGTGACCGTAACGCAGTGGAACGGCGACAAGTACTAAGAGAGAGTATGAATGTTGGTATTTGTAACAGCATTCTGGCTTCGCCCTGTTCCAAGGAGGCCAAAGTTTTGTGTTCCTTATTGTTTGTGTTAGGCTTAGGATAAGTAAAATTAAGTATTTGCACGTTATATAATTGTACCAACTTGTTAGATGCTATATCCTAGTTATTGTTACATTTTTTGTTGTATTATGGGAGTGACATAGTCACATAGTGACAAAACTCCGTCAAAAACTTAAGATTAAAAAAAAAAAAAAAAAAAAAATGGATTCGTTCGATTTTGAAAAAAAACCGGTTGTTCTATGACATTATATGTCAATGACGTAAGTAGCAGAAAAAGTCTGAGGAGTGTCAACGGTTGGTTCCCTTTACGTCGAGTCTCTTTACGTCGAGTCTCGTTACGTCGAGTCTATGAGCCTATTGTATCATATTTTGTTTCATATATATAGTTTCATATTTTGAAGTACAGTCAGGTTCAAATATTTTATATGTTTTTGTATTGGAATCTACTGAATTACTTAAAATAACTTATTATCTTTTAAAAAGTATATAAACCATTAATATACTGAAAATGGCCCCTTGGTAATTTTACATAAATTAAGTACCTACAGCAGTATTTAGACATTGCGTCAGTGTGACTAATAGAATTATTATGCAATGTGGGGAACATTATTACAGATCACTAAACAGTATTCGATCACTTGTCTCTCTCTTACATATTTATTGTTATCAGCGTTACACGTCCCAACTCAACCAACGAGGACGTTCAGGGACCAGGACTAAACTTTAGATTACAGTGTCTTTTAAACCTTGAAAGAGTGCGTAAGAGCGTACTACGTTACAGCTGTGTAAGTGCTTAGGAAGTTTTGTAGTGGTTCAGAAACAATTTGATAGTGTGAAACACGTAAGTACCTACCATTAATCCTGTATCGAAAGTAACTTTCTGTTTTTTTTTTCGTGGCGTAGCAATTTGACACAAAGGGAATTAAGTTAAAACTTAAAGCAAACACCCATTAATTTCTTAAACGCGAGTAGGACGCAGGTGCGCTTATTGTTATAATTATTACCAAATGGTTTATTGTTATAATTGCACATTACTTATGGTTTGTTCCTTTAAAACATTTAAAAACAATAAGCCAGGTGCGCTTATTATTTTTAAACATGTATTTCGTCTAAATTTTCAAATACGCATAAAATAAAAGCTATAAGTAGATATTCTACTAATCAAATTATTAAAATAAACAAGTGATTCTGAGATTTATGCTATGTCACTTTATTATATGCGTCTGAACTGAGGGCCTAAGACATTTGCCCATAACAGCTTTCATTCACGTTTAAGAAAATTATGGGCCTTTTCTTTAAGTGTAAACTAATTTCAACTTAATTCCCTATGAGTCTCAATTTGAAAAAAATGAAAAAAAAATGGGGCCTCATACACAATATTTTTTTATCTTCATTAATTTTAAATACATATATTTTGTCGTTATTAGTGACTTACTACTAGTTTACTTAGGTAAGGTAACTACTTGACTTTTCTTATGAGTTTTATTCCTTTTTAGGATAACTGAGAAGTAGATATACGAAGTATATTCAAAATACAATGGATTTAATTACCATAATTAATATTCTGGAAGGCGACGAAACAGAGGACATTAATGCTGAAGTAGGCGATAGAAGCATGCATGCACCACAGTCAGAAGCTATCAAACACGAAAATTTAATAAAAGATGAATCCAGCGACTCTTACGTATTATTAAACCTCGATCTACAAAATACTGATAGTGTTCTAAATAGCAGTGTAAATATAATCAAAAAAGCCGATCATAGCCCATCAAAACTTCAAAGTAAAGATGATAAAGTTGATCAAAAACCCGGTTGCAGCACATGTGGTATTATTTATAGTACAGAATTTGTATGGCGACTCTTTACTAAACATTTAGCGATTAAACAACCGTTAGCGACCCTGAGTTGAGTAAATGTATTACTACAAATAATTAAACAATATTTTATTGATACTGACTAAGAGTATTATTTTTTATTCCTGACTGTACTTTTTAACCAAACTCGACGTCACGGTAATAGAAAGCGTAAAATAGCAAATTTTGAAGAACAATAGGCTCATAGACTCGACGTAAAGAGACTCGACGTAAAGGGAACCAACCGTGTCAACATCGACCATGTCGTTTATTGCCCGTGGTCCGATTGCCGAGTTCTACTGGTAGATCCATGGGCAATTTTTTTTGCTTACCCATAAAATGTTAATATTTTAATGAGCTACAACTTTAGTAGGAAACATTTTTCTGTAAAATCAACACTGCCAAATAAACGTAAAAAATAAACAATCATGTTTTTTCAACGTGACCTTGAAAATGGAATATGCGGGTATTTTGCCATGATATTCGTTATCAGCACGTCGAAATACATAGGTATACCAAAATTCAGCTCAATCTGAACTGAAGACTATGGGCTAAAAGGAAGTTTATCCAGGACGGCTAACTTATTTATAACTTTACAACTTAATCCAGAAGAAATAAATGAACTAATACGAATAAGGAAGGATATTACTGAGATTTAATTATACCTATTGTTATGAGCACTAGTGCCCCTACATCATAATGATCATAATATTACAAAACCCTTGCTTGACGTAGGAAGGAGCTACAAGATAAATAGGTAAACTTCAGTCAGTGCAATAATTTTTCCTCTTTCCTTCCCATTACATTTAATATGATAGGTATGAGTAATGAGGCGGGTACTTAATAACAAATAACACATTGTCTATTAGGTATTTCGTTTTTGTTAGGAAACTACTCTAAATAATACAATTATTACTCATTAAACTCTGAATAGGAAAGTCAATTGATGACCCGTGTGGCGCAATGGTTGCCATGCCGGATCGCCGCGCCAAGGGTCCTGGGTTCGATTCCCACCGAGGCGGAAATTTGAATGATGAGTTTGAATTTCTATTCTCGGTCTGGGTGTGAATGTCCAAGTTGAAAGTGTGAATGAAAAGTTGGAAAAAATGGGTCACGTTGTTTTGGTATGTTCCCTATTAATCTTTTTTACTACTATGTATATCATTGGCTAGTAATAATACTTCAATAATAAAGTTGCAAATGAATATACGAATACATATTAGGAACATTGAAGTATAATGTCATAGAACAGACATCTCGAACAAAATGTGTCCCGCCCGGAAGTTCCATTTACAAAATTGAGCGCCTGTTCTCCTTTCAAAATCGAACGAATCCATTGAAGATTGAAGCCCGTTGGCGCCAATTCATTGGGACATACATTGTGTTCGCGGTGTCAGTTCTATACGCTAGTAATAATTAATACTTCAATGATTAGGAATCACTCTCATGTTGAAAATGAAAATACCGAGTATACAGTCATCATTTAATTTTATATAAAAAATTATTAGTGATAGAAATTTATATTATTTTAACTATTTACAATGCACTGGAATGGTTTCAGCTTACATAAATGTATGAAAAATATTATTCCAACAGTAACAACTTACATAATACTTAGAAAACAAAGTAAAGCAAATTTTCCAATAATATTCATTTTATATATTATAATAATAATATTAATATATATTATATCAACTTAACAAAGAAATATCTTTAAAATTGTGACAAAAGTTTTCACATAACATTTAAATTGTCTAATTGCAATCATGATAAATCAAAATATAATATTATAAAAATTTGAGCACCTGACATTCAAAATGTATAGTATGTTTTATTTTTATCATATCATAATAAAATTATAATTCAAGATAATATTTTCACATCATATTTATTGCCTTCATATTACATAATCCTTAAATATATCTTCAAACGCTCCGCTTACGTAGAATGGATGCGTTATTCATAACATAAAAAAAATTAACACCATAACCATTCTATTAAACTAAGCCCATTCCCAGATAAAACCGGTTAAAACCGGTTACGTTCGGTTACTTACAGCTTGGAGCGGATAGCTTCGATCCTGCCGGCGGCGGAGCGCTGCAGGTCGGTGAGCTTCATGGCGAGCCCCATGTTGCCCTGGATCTTGATCTTGCCCTGGAAGAAGGCCTTCTGGGGGTTGAGCTTGCCGGAGATGAGGTCGGTGACGTCATCATCGCTGACGGTGAATGTGACGTCAGGCTTGTCGGAGCCGTTGTACGTGACGCAGCCGCGGCCTTCCCGCGCGTTGATGACCCAGTAGCCCTCCGCGCCGCCCGGTCCGCTGCGCACCCTGAACCCGTACACCCCGCGGAACTTCTCGATCAGCTTCTCCTCGTCAGTCTGCATCGCTTCCTCCAGGATCTTCATGTACTTGTGCACCTTGAAGTTCTCCGGATTCTCGGCGATGGCAGCCACATTGTTAGCGCCGGTGTTGCCGAACCCTTTACGGTACATCGTGACCACCGCCGCCCCTCCGAGCCCCAGGTTATGTTGCAGGGCTATTCTTGCGCGTGGTACCTGAAACAAGGAAGATTAATTCGTTAGATTTCTGTTTTGTTTCTAAAACTTCATTTTTACCTTGTTAAAGACCAGGTAAACTTTTTAATAAATAGCCGAAAAACCAGAAGATGAGCCATCAGAATACCAGACGTCTCGTGAGAGGTAATCGTCGTACATGGATATTAGCAGCTCCAAAAGCATTACCGAATCAGGGGTCGGTATTTTAAGCTGTTCTAATATGGATAAGGTGACCATACGTCCCGTTTTGGGCGGGATTATCCCGCTTTGAAACTGTCTGTCCCGCTGACCCCCACGAGATCAAAAAAGTCTCGCTTTGGTACATATATATATATTTACTTATTTACATCAAATTCATTTAAGTACGGGGTTACGCCCGATGACCTTTGTTTAGGTATAAACAAAATTCCACACATGGCAAGGTCACCAGTATATTGAAATTCTTACTTAGACCCATGATATTATAATGTAATTTTTAATAATATAGGTATAGTACGGCCGACGGTTCTTGGCCGGTCTGAAGTTAGGCTTTCGGAAATTGTGCGCAGGTACAGGCGAGACAAAAATAGTTAAAACATATAAAAAGCCTACTATAAATTATGTAACTATATGTTTAATTTATATAAAATACTAAAACCTACGTACATAACTAATCTAATTGTATAAAATTCTCGTGTCAGTGTTTGTAACAAAACTCCTCCGAAACGGCTTGACCGATTCTTATGATTTTTTTTTGTGTATATTCGGTAAGTCTGAAAATAGAAGGTAAACTTAATTTAAAGTTATTTTCAGGCTTATTTTCCCTCCTGTGAAATCCAGGTCCTTATTTATTCACGGTCGGGATTTCTTTCCCCGTTTTGTAAAAGTTATGAACACCTTTACTTTTCTTTTTACCTGGCGTACGGAACACTGCTGTAAATTCTGAGTCGTTTTTGCTTTAGTTAAGATTCTCCTGATGGTTCGTTGAGAAGTGCCAGTTGCGTTGGCATCTTTTTGTTGTACAGCATTTACCTAACAATCTACAATATATAATGGCTTCTACCCGTTAATGGCCCACTACTGGGCACGGGTCTCTTCTCTTGAGGAGGCCTAAAGCATACTCCACCACGCTGCTCCAGTGCGGATTGGTGGAAGGGTTAGTGGCCCGAGAGCCTTCAACATGGCCTAACGACTATTATCTTACGATAATAACCAGGACCGACGGCTTTACGTGCCCTTCGAAGCACGGAAACGATATATAATACAATTCAATAGGAACCAATATATAATACAATAACAACAATATTCTTTAACAACCAGTGAAAAACAAATATTCACCACGCGACAGTACTTTAGAAAGAGATAGCGACAGCGAATAACGACGTGTGACTGAAACAAACAATGCCTCGTGCGACGAACGTTCGTCGCGACTCGCGACCCTAGTGCTGGGATCATAAATTTGCTTTTATCGATTATAATGTACACAATTCGATCCTTGTCGATTTTGAAGAGTAATAATTTAATATTTTTTCTTACATAATAGTAAAAACGGGTGAACAAAAATCATGATAATAAAATATCTAATTATCTTATTTATACATGTTATGTATTAAATGTATTCAAAATATTTCTCCTCCATGAAAAAGCACCTTTCCGAAAAGCCAAAAAATGACGTGCATATATGGAGCAGTACCTATATAATACCTATATAAATAAATTATTTTGAATGGTTATGTATTCATTGTTACCTGTACATTATTTAGCTAAATCGTTGAAATTTTTGCTGGATGAATATTATCGCGACAGATAATAACCGCTTATGATAAATAAATCGTAATTTAGCATTGTATTTTTTAACGATTTTTATCAGAAAATTCAACAATATTTATAAGTGAAAACATAAATGACTTACCATAAGCCTGTATGGTTAAATGTTTTATTATTAAAATGAAATTAATCAATTACAAAATTTTTGATTGTATTATCGATTATCTAACTAAAATCGATCGCATCCTTAGACAAAGTGACACCCCGCGCACCCCGCGTTGTGCCACCATTTCGACCCTAAAATTGACTTCTGCGCAGCGATCCGGACGAACGTCTGGCCGGCCTAGAACCGCCGGCCGTACTATACTGACTGATACTTTAGAGACTTTAGAATAGACCAAGAATTATCGTAAGTAATTTAAATAATAGTACAATAAGTTTGTATCTGTAATAAAAAAATAGTGGTTCCAAAGTTTTTTTCCAAAGGCCTTTGCGTCACTGAAATTATCAACGTAAGAATGGATTATACTAGATAAGCATAAATACCTCTCAATATTTTGCAAAATGAACTTTAATCCCGGTGGATGAAAAAACAACACCAACTGTACCATCTTTTACAGATAGTACAAAAACATACAAATATTTAATACAAAGATACACAAAGATAATTAGTTTTTGCTCCACTGATAAACCTGTTTTATAACATGTCATGTTGAAGTGAACTGTAAAATTCTCGTAATTTTGTAGGTACCTAATTGAAACCAGCTAAAACAGTCCAAATATAACTTGTATTTGCATAATTATAATACATCAACAGAATGTATGTATTTTAAAAGTCGGATTTTGTATTTTAAGTTATTATTTTATAGCTATTGTCTTTCGTATTCATATTCATTGTGTAATAAATTGCCTTATCATTGCTCACACAGTGTAATAAAGTCATTGGACTTTAAACCTTTTAAGATATTACTGTTGTTGAGTAACAATGCCAATACTAACAATGTTCATTCATTGAATTAATGCAATATAATATTTGTTTATTAGATAGCTATATTAAACTCCTTCTAGAAGGAGGATGGTCAATATTGCCAGATGGGAAGAGCCTTAACACCAAGCAAAGTACCGTTGGAATTTAACAGGGTTTAGAGCAGCAATCTTTAACAAGAGGTATGTCACAATAAGAGAGCGCACCATGAATAGGCTTGAACCAGGCTTAAACTAAATCCCCCCCGGGGGTTGCTCGCCTTGTCGTGGCGGGGGGGCTTAGTAACCGTGGACTGGTCACCCACGGTGAACCAAGAGGCAACCAGGGCCGGCCTGTTTGGGCTGCCGGCTGGCCCGAGGAGGGCGCTCCCAGCGGGCTGAACAGGTCCGCTGCGGATGCGCTTGGAGGTGGGACCGCAGAAGAAGAGGAGTGCCGGTATTACGGTGCGCCGTTCTCCCTATCTTCTGCGGCCGTGGAGGGATCGCAGGGGGAGAGGCGTGTTGGTATTGCGGTGCGCCACTCTCCCTACCCCCTGCGAGCTGGCGGGGCCGTTCCGTCGAAACGGCACTGGTGGGGCCGCAGAGGAAGAGGCATACCGGTATTACGGTGCGCCGCTTGCCCTATCCTCTGCGGCCGAGGTGTGGTCGGTGGAAGAACCACAGACCAGATCTTCCACCGGGTACCAGTTATCTGGTACCCATGGCCTCCTAGTAGCAGACTCAGGGGGAGTTTGCTACAGTACTGGTGGAGGCCGAGGAGGGAGGCGCACCTTACCATCTGGTGCGCCCATCGTGGAGGGCCTTCGGGCTTTCGCGATGGAGCCGCTTGTAGGCGGCTGCCGCTGGCGGGGTCGCGGATGTGTGCGAAAGCGTTCCCGTAACCCCGTCACAAGGCGGCGAGGAGGAAGATGGGGGGGGTTTTTAGTGGGTATACCGTGGGTCTCATTAGCCTATACGGGAGTCCCACATAACCACTCGGGTACCCCCTGCGCCCGGGTGGTATGCGTAATGCATTTTCCCCTCCGGAAAAAAAAAAAAAAAAAAAAAAAGGCTTAAACTAAATAAGTAGTCATGGGCTGCAACACAATTAACATTATTAAAACTTTACATTGGGTTGATATCATGTGGAATACAGATTAGTCACATTACCACAGACATTAATAGTATACCAATACTTTAGCCTCTAGGTAGGTAGACAATAATGATAAATTTATTTAAATTTACAGGTCAGACAGAGGGCAAGATGGTAAGCATCAGCATAGTAAAGTACGTATTGTACTGTGTAATGTCAAAAAAAAAAAATTGGGCAACTCCAACCGTTTAGCCGGCAGGGGGGGGGGACACTTGACTTTAACCAAAATTAGCACTTTAAAGCCAAATATAAAAATGGTCTTAGAAGACCCATAATATTTTTGAGAGACCTTTTCTACAATAGTCCACACTATATGGTATGCAACGAATAAAAAAAAATCATTTGATGAACAATAACTTTGTACCCCTTTTTAGGACAATTACACAGTCCTATGAAGCTAGCATAGTAGCAAATTGGTGAACTTACTAATGATGTATTGTGGAGAAACCTTGGATAATTCAACCAAGTAATAATGATTACGGATTTGTAAATTGCACAGCAATTAAATTCAAACCATTGCTATCATTGCTTAAATCAGACAGAATTTAAGCAATGATGTACATTAACACTGCAAAATTAGTGTAAATTTAAAAATAAAAAAAAACTCGCCTGCTTTCAAAAAACCTATCATGATAATCTGAAATCCTTATGGTGAGCTCTTTAATTTGATACCCATATTGCATTATTCGATTTATTTTTATTTTTTGATACTACAAAGGTGGTTTGAGCAAAAAGAACATTTAAAGAAGAAGAGTTGCAAGAACAACTGAAAGTAAGAGATGTTAAGATAATTGTAAGATTACACTCACCTGTCTGTCTCCAGCCTCCCCTCTCAGTTGCCACACCAGCTCGGCACACTGCGCCAGCCCGGTGGCTCCCAGCGGGTGCCCCTTGGCTATGAGCCCTCCACTGGGGTTCACCACCACCCGGCCACCATATGTGTTGTCTCCGGCATCTATAAACTTTCCCGCTTCACCCTCGCCACATAACTGCAGTCCCTCATATGTGATCATCTCATTGGCAGCAAAACAGTCATGGAGCTCTACTACGTCAATCTGTTTAGGAGATACCCCAGTCTTCTGGTAGATCCTCTTAGCCGCTAAAGCAGTCATATCATACCCGGCTACTTTCATTAAACTATTTTCTGTGAAAACCTCAGGAGTGTCCGTGGCCATCTCCATTCCAATGATCTCAACAGCTTTGTCTTTAAGGCCATATTTGATGACCGCCTCCTCAGACATGAGAACGGCTGCACCGGCCCCATCGCTGGTAGGACAGCACTCGAGTTTTGTCAGAGGACCATAGATTTTTCTAGAGTTCAAAACTTCCTCTACGGTGTAAGGCCTCGAGCTCTGCGCGCGGGGGTTCTTGGCGCCATGCCGGTGGTTTTTAGCGGCGATTTTAGCGAGATGTAGCTCAGTCGTGCCGTACTTCTTCATATGTTCCATGGCAGCGTTGCCGAAGTATTGCGGCGTCATCGGCGCAGCCGCAATCTCTGCCAAATCTGCCATTTTTAGTGTCAGTTTGTCCATGGGGTTCGTTCTATCGGTGAAGGCGGACCCACCGAGAGCGCCGGGGGCCATTTTCTCGAATCCCACTGCGAGTACGATGTCGGCAATTCCACCCTCAACGAGCTGCTTCCCGATGAAGAGCGCGGTGGAGCCAGTGGAGCAGTTGTTGTTCACGTTGTAGACGGGGATCCCGGTCATCCCGACCTGGTACAGGACTCGCTGGCCGCACGTCGAGTCTCCGAACACGTAGCCGCAGACCGCCTGCTGCACCACATCGTATTTGATCCCCGCGTCCACCAAAGCTGCTTCCACAGCCTCCTTGCCCAAATCAGGGTAGTCGCGACCGGAATTGGGCTTGACGAATTTCGTCATACCCACTCCAACGACGTAAACTTTCCTAGGCATTTTGTGATAAGCTGCTAATTACTCGTTTGGCAAGTTTCACAAAGAATTGTACGTTTCCTTTAATCACGATACAACACTGATTAGTTTTATGTACTTTATCAATATGTAACTGTGTTAAAATGATATATAATATGAATGTGGTAAAAAATTATCAGAGTTCAATGTAGCAAAGATAATTAATTATTGAAATAATTTATAGATACGTCGTACGCTTCAAAGAACTAAAAGTAAAATAAATAACAAATCTACGAAGTGAACATAGAATCGAGTGAACTGAAATGACAATTGACAAATGACAATACAAAAATTATCAAATGTCAACTTGTCAATTCGAGAATCTGTGCAGCACAGACAAATTAAATTATATATATTATAATATGTAGATAATGAATCAAATTCATCGGAAAAAGAAAAAATGAAAAGGAAAAAAATGCGATAATGTTAAAATTCAGTACCTCTATACAATGATATTGTAGGTAAAATATCTTTGACCTATATAGTAAAAAAAATCAGAAAAAGTGAATAAAAAATCAGCAACAACGCGGGAAATTTAAATAGGACATGTTCTCTAATCGGTCAGACACAAAAGACAAAACACTAAATTGTCATTTGAAAATATAACATGAAACTAGATATTTGGTCATAATATTCAAAATTATTTAATTTTAGGTGAAGTAAATAAATTATAAACGTAGAATTGTACGACGTAATGGCTCTCGATCGGCAAAGGATTTTGGGTGAACTAGGAAGTGTAATGCAACAACTTCAGAGTGCAGATTGGTAAAAGGATTTGACATATTGAAGTAATCGATTTAAGGCTTCCCGCCCACGTCCGATAATCGGTGACCGATTTTTGTACCGGTGTCGGTGAGTCAGTTTTATTTCTGACCGTCTTTTTGTAGGACGTGTGCGTTGCACCATTGCTATCAATACGTTCTATTTTTCTCCTACAAAAAATCGGTCACCGATTATCGGACGTGGGCGGGAAACCTAAGGTCGTCGCATATGACTGTAACGTGTTTTTACCTCGTACGGGACGTGATGTGAAATTTCGGAAACATCGTTTCATAGAAAATGCATACGCCACGGAGGCATGGACGGGACGAGAACGGGGCATGCATGTTAAATATATATAAATATATATAAATTTTATGCCCCGACCACGTCCCGTCCCCGTTCCATCCACGTTACGTATGCGACCTTTAAATGTTAACAATTAAATTTCATTGCAAATTTTAATGGCAGTATTTATATTTTTCAGTGGCTGCTTAGGCAAATTGTTTGGAAATCCTCAACAAGCAGCTCCTCCTACGATGGGTAGCCCGCTTCCAACTTGTGGAGGTTGCAGGCGAGCATGTTGTCACGGTCATGGGTGTGCTCAGGCTCGGTACGATTCACCAACTCGTATGAACCAACCTTCTCCTAATATGAATTACATGCATAAGGACGGTACAAATCCACCTCAGCAGCCTATGTCGGGGAACATGTACGGATTTGGACCTCAAATTGTCAATATGATGAGAGGCGACCATTCCAGGTCTCAAAATATAGCGGGGCAGCCACAAGAACAGTTGCAGGGCACAATGCAAGGACAAATGCAAGGCCAGGTGCAAGGACAGTTGCCAGGTCCCATGGTGATTGACGCTCCACAGTCCCCACATGGCAAAGTTGGACTTACACCTTTCACACCACCTTCGATGGTTCAAAACGGGCAGTTTCATTCAGATACGATGAATCAAGGAGACGTTGCTGGACAATTTCAGAATCAATTCACTCCTTTACCTCAATCTAATACTAATGGAAAATTCGCAAATATGAGTCCATGGTCACACCAAAATGTCAACGTGAATCCTGCAACACAACAATTGACAACATCCCAAATGAATTCATGGCCACAACAAACCATGACTTCTAATCCGGCAGCTCATCAAACTACGACTCCTCATAGTAATCCACACGGAAAACATTCTGAAGGCATTGCTAAATTCAATAAAATGTTCCCAGGAGTTAAACAAGGAATGGGAGGTGATTTAGGGTTTGATCCAATGGCAATAGCTATACAAATGAATCCAGACAATCATCTACAATCTGCTATGAACACCATGAATAAGATAATGAATGGTAATAAAGGAATGGACCAAATGATTAGCAAACCCCCAGCACTACAACCCGGAGTTGCAGGCAGTGCAATTTACCAAAATCCTACGGCAGCTAATGGAACGATGCAGCAGAATACAGCTCCAGATCAAAGTAATATCAATCAAATGCCTCATCAACAAGCCATCAATCATAACTTTATGCCAAATCAGGGATCACAGAATCAGCAATATACATATGAGCAACCTATAGCTCAACATAATCAACAGATTTATACAGCCACCGTTAATCCAAATGCTGCAAATCCACAACTTCAATATGATGATACTCAACAAGCAGCAGATCAACAATATGGACAGCAGCAAATAATGAACTTGAATTCAGCTGCACCGAATTTGCCCATAATTCAACATGAAGTAATGGCAGAAGAGAACCAATTAGAAGGTCCATCTCATGAAAATACAGGTTATCCAACTCAAGCACATGCACAGCAACTAATTAAGGAGCCGATATTTCCAGTAGATAAGTCGAAAAATCTAATGCATATGCCCACAAAGCCGCAAAAGGATAACAACTATGGTTACAATACACTCGGTCAGCCTGTTGAGATGTTACCAGCAAAAATGTATCACCCTCCTGAACCTAGTCTTCCGCAGACGTTATCACCACAACCCGATCCAGTGAAATCAAAAATCAATCCGTCGCGTGGCGTAAATTTGAAGGCTACTGTCAGTAAAACATCGTTGATGGGAAATAAACCAGTTGGCAAAACACCTAGCAGAGCTCAATTGCAGCACATTTATAATCAATACAAAGGGTCACAATCCTTTACTCAACAGAATGTGCGACATCCTGGTGAGGGCACTAGTTCCGCAGGCAGGTTAAATGTACCGCAGGCAACGAAGGCCCCTTCTGTTCCAGTGGAGAGGGTAGGCGGAGATACGGTTGTGAATAATTCGCCTAGTGACCAAAATCGAATAAATAAGGTAGAACAGATAATGGGACAGATAGGTGATGTACCAGCCGCTAAGCCAGCTGGAGACTCTTTACCCATAAAGGTAATTTAGAATTAAATACTTATTTCAAAATCTCTGAGATATTTAATTTATAATTTTGCCAGATGTATTATGTTACTTTTTACTCAGCAAAGCGTTACTAATTTTCCTGTCTGAATTTGTAAAATATTAAATTTACTAAAGTTGTACATTCACCTTCAGGAAGCTCCTGTTCCAGTACGGAAGTGTAGAAATGGACTACAAGACATGGTTTACACCTCGTATCCTTCGTCCGCCGCCTGGACCTTCCATGGACATGGGCGTAATGACCTATCGCCAACACGACGTATTTCACATCGACGGTATTAAATGGAACCCGCTGTAGAGATCCACACGTCACGGAAATAGTTGTGAAATTTTAAATTTAATTATGCTGGTCTTAATCGTTGACCAGAATGCGTCGTATTCTGGTTTTGTGGAAATGTAAATTGTTGGATGATGTTTGTGATATTAGCTATAATATAATTAAATGGAATTAAAAATTGTTGTAATAATTTCGTATTTGTTTTATTAATTAATTATTTATGTCTCAGAGTTATTCTTGAGTGAATTTAATAACATGCTTTATAATAGGTACACTACAACAAGGAGTTATAAATGTTTGTGCAACAAGAAATACAACAAGCGGTCTTATTGCTTACAGACAAACTTAGGGTAAGGATTTACAAGAGCAGAAATTCAATTTAATGACGAGATGTACAGAAATTAAGTTGAAAAACACATGTTCCATCTATTTAAGCAAGGAACATTTGTTGTAAATTTGAAGCAATACGGTTGATGTATAATTTTCTATACAAACTTTCATCGCGTTTCCCAGGGAAACCTTTTAATTTTCCGAGATAAAAAGTGTCCTAAAATATGACCCGGAGTATTAGTAACAATTTTACTAATTTTCATCAAAATCCGTTCAAAAGTTTTCATGTGATGCCCGGACAGACAAACAGACAGACAGACAATAATTCTAAAAAAAATATTTTTGTGCTCTGACACGTTATTGAAGTGCCCCCTAATCGAAATTTTTTAAAAATATTCAATGTACAGAAAATTTGCCCTTTGAGTTTCAATATAGTATAGATTCTTTTTCCGTTGTGTACCTGTATCTGGGTATCTTTTTTTGTCTTCTGACGCCCGGAAAGTGAAGCGAATTTAGCGAACTCATCATTTGACGAATTCCTCTTGTCTCTGTATTCCGTGGACGAATTCAATGTGAATTTCAACATTGTGGCCCGGATGGTAAATTAAAATTTTTACGAATTCAGCATTTTGGGATTCAATGTGATAAGAATTTAATATTTGCCAATTCAGTGTGGTTGTCCTGAATTATTAAAAAAACCTAATTTAGGAAAGGTAGTTGAACGCTGAAAGTAAAGAATCACTGTCAGAGCAATTACCTACATGTCTGTGAAATAATGTTCTTGGAAGATTTGACTTGTATTTTAAATTGATGGACAATATTGTAAGGCTGAAAAGATGATGTCCAAGGATTGGTCCAAGGCTTTAAATCATGTACAGAAAAGTTTATAGCACTCTGTGTGCTAAGTGTTGTGTTTAACGATACAAGTAAATCGACTTTAATAGAGTTATCGATATTGTTATCGTATAAAAAAAACGTAAACTTCTGGGGCGTTTGGAAAAAAATATGAGATTTTGCGATACGACAGCCGAAAAACGTGATGAAGGTGCGTGATACTAGGCGCAGATCCACTCGTCAGGAGTTGTCTTGGATTGCTAGCGCTCGCCGGGTCATATATTTAAACGAATATAAGTATAATATTCCACGGCAAACATTTATAGGTTATTCTTTGATGTAAGTACCTACTTAATTATCGCTCATGGATCCTATCATGATAGCATTGCAGCACTGTAGTATATACATCAGTTTTTTACTCCTTTGCCTTTCTCTCAATCACTATAGAAATCGATACTTGTAGGTATTTTATATAGACATTAATTTTTTGCTGTAAGCATTACGTATTTACAGGATAAAAATGTATTCTATTTTTCTTCCATATTTCATTATTTCCATAAAGTATTTAATAGAATTTTATCGTACCGATAGTATTTTTTTATATTGATATTAATAACGTACTTTGATTTATCGATATTTTATCGGTATTCAGTTTTCGATATATCGGTAATTGATGTATTTTCTATTCCAAATTTCCAACCCTAGGCCTGTCTTGTCTGTGCTTTTGCTTCTTTGCCTCGCTTGTTGTGAGAAATTGAGAATTTTGCTCGAGGTTTCGATTTTGTCGACCAAGTAAGCTAAGAACGGTTTTCAGTGCTCATTGTGATTATTAGTTTGTGTATTTATATTATTTTATGTATATTTCTATTTCTTCATCAGGCTTTAGCATAAACCATGTCACTGTTTGGTTCCCTGATGTCCGACGTGGAGGACGATCCATTTTTCGGGTAATAATTTATATTATTTGCAAAATTGCTTGCCTCGTTAATAAGTAGCTAACATCATGCAAATTTACATCCTTATAAAATTCATTTCCGTCATTGTATCGGTTTCCAGCTTGCATCAATGTCTTGTTAGTGCACCATGTTTTTTTATTTCCAATAAGTACCTACTGAGATGAAAACCGATTCTTTTCTTAGATGGTAAATGTCATTCTAAATAATGCATTGTATAACCTTTATTAAAACAGCAATTGGCATATCTTTATGGTCCTGCTTAGAAAAATCGAATTATGGCATGTTGCTTTAGTTAATGAGAAAATCAATTCTTGACAATAATTATGTCGTAGGCTTAATAATAGAGACGTGCAGTTGGAATATAAGAATTGCGAAATTTTCACAAAAATTTTCCACCATGCCTCCTTTGTTCTGCTTGAGATTTAGTCTACTCAAGTTAGGATATGATATTAGGATAGAATGTGCATATTTTGTTGCTTAAGTCTATGATTTAAGACCAGAAAAAGTTTAAATTTACATTACCTAATCTAAATTTTAATTATACTCTTGAATAATTAAAGTAGCATAATATCATAATAAATTTAATATAATAAATAATAGATTTTGAATTTAGTTATTGTATTATTAGTGCTTCATACATGCTATCCTATGCTTTTACTAGAACTGAGGTCAATTACATAGTACTCCATACTTTTACATAATTAAGCCAGTAGCAGTAGTCATAGAGGAGAACTCTATAATTTCTCCGGCACTTTCTATTAACAGTCAATTCCTTATTTCTAACAACAACATATTATGTGTAACATATATTACAACTAATGTAAAAATGTAATTGTGTTTACATATGATTGAAATTCAGTTAAATTTAATTTTTTAAAATGTAGCCATGTGAGTGGTTCTAGTATTGTCAAATTTTCCAAATTCAAAGTGGTTTAAAAAAGGAATGTGTAATAAAAGATCCATTTATTTTCAGTCTTATGTTGTATGGGTCTTTATCTATACTAATATTATAAAGCTGAAGAGTTTGTTTGTTTGTTTATTTGGTTGAACATGCTAATCTCAGGAACTTACTTATTGATTACTTGTCTTATTGGTTACTTATTGGTTACAAACTTACTGGTTTGAAGAGAAAAATTATTTATCGAGGTAGTTTGTTTATTTATCGAGGAAGGCTTTAGGCTTTATAATATCATGCTGCAACCAATAGGTCTTAGGAGCGAAACATCAATGGAAAATGTTGCAAAAACAGGTAGAATTATTCCTTTTTGAGAGCTTCCATTGCATGCGCTGCATAAACAGTTTAAGTTATGCAAAAATCATGTTTGATGGAATTGTTGTGGAAAGGGGGAGGGAGAGGGAATTTAATGATCTGTTTTTTTATGTTAACGATGGGCAAACAGGCATACGGCCCACCTGATGGTAAGTGGTCACCGTCGTCTATGGACACATGCAACACAAGGGAGCTGCAAGTGCGTTGCCGGCCTTGAAGGATATGATAAACACTCTTCTTAAAGAACCCTATATCATAGTGCACAAGGAATGCCTCAGAGGGAAATATGTTCCAAAGCTCGCAAGTTTGAATTGTTTGTTGTTTGTTTCAACTGTTTGCAGCAGTTAAAACTGGTACCGTAAGTAGTTGAATAAAACATGTTAATTCCACCTGAACAGATCGCACATGCGTCAGATGCGCCAGATGCACAGCATGATGAGCTCGTTTATGGACCCCTTCGGCATGATGGGAGGCCCTCTGGCCGCTCTCGGGGGCCCGCGGCATAGCTCTTCGCTCATGCCATTCATGCCACAGATGCCATCGCTGAATAGACTTTTCTCAGGTATGAGATGATACATCCCTAGTATTATATACATATACGTGATTCATGGTACTCACACATTCACACCTGGCATAATTAAAACGCAATACATTTATTATGTATGTGATTATGTAAATGAGTATTTTGTAAAGACTTAATTGCCTTGTTGCGAAGGATATTTTATTTGTACTATTTGTTTTTTTTTATGAAGTATGAAAAGACTCAACGCAATGTAATTGTACATCAATTTTATTATTATCACATGCTTTGATAACTGAAAACACAGTGAGGTACTATTATATGATTGGCCGATATTACTATTGTCTGAAAATTGAACATTTTTTATGATGGCTGATATAATTATACTAGGACTTAAGAGTTACTAACTTAAGAGTTTATCATCATATCATATGCATATATGTATGTCTTGTTATGTAAGTATATATGAAGATGTTAATATATCAATTTTATTAATGTCCGGTCATTCATTTCTGATTTCTATAATACATGCAGAACTAATTATGTATTTTATATGCCCATATTGGATTTGGCCAATTCATTCATTTGTAATTTAGTTAGGTATTTTGTAACTAAGTGATTTTTCGTTGGCCTATTCTGAAGATCTATTATAATATACCTGGATTGCAGCCAGTGTGTATAATCGTGCTATGATAAATTAGTGATGATATGGATAGAATGTGAATCAGAACACATACATTCCGAAAACTATTTGTGGTATCTTGAGTGTGTCAGAGCTATTACTGATTGTTTTAGTGTTTGGAATGTGTGCTTTGATAGTTTGATACATTTATTTAAATTAACTGATTTTTATTAGGCACATAGGTAGAAAGGTCACCTGATGTAAGGTTGTCATGATCTCTTGTATAAAGGCCATTAACGACATTTGTCATTAATAACATTGTTTCTTCGAAATTTTAATTGAAAACTTTGAACACTAATGTTGAGGCCAAAGGAACATATTTTTTTAGTTGGCCTCGCGTAAAATGGGACGAGAAATTCGGTTTCGGTTGGCTCACATAGATGGTTCCACCAGCTAACAAAATACGAGCACATATGGGACTGTTTGTTGCAGCGGATCTGGGAGAACTGGGGGCAAGCAGCTCCTTCAGCAGCAGCACCGTGTTCATGTCCAACGGGCCCAACGGGAAACCACAAGTATGTATTTTATCATTATTATCATATATTGTTCTTAACCACAACATATTTTATAACTACAACATAAGTTTATTTGTTTTTTTTTGTTTATAATACCGCTCATCGTGTGTTTCTGTTTGGCCTAATGGTTAGCTGGTAGAGAATGCATTAAGTATTAAGCTCGCCATTTGTACCTTAATTCTGTATTGTGGTCAATAAAGATTAAATAAATAAATATTTTTGTCAGACCATTAATAGAAGAAAATATTTATTCATGAATAATTCAAGAGATAATATTTATTCTTCAATCAAAAGTACCAATCAATAAGTATGCATGCATTCCAATATTAAATAATAAATCCGTTAATTCTGCACGTTTATTTAAAAAATGTACATCACTCTTACTTCGTATAGGTAGACATTTGTCAATCTCATATTTACCGCTATGGTCTTGTAAATTAAAGTCTTGTTATGTCGCGTTTTATAAATCAATTATCGATCCTATATTACGTCTGCACAAAACGCCTCGGTAAAGACTCTGCCAGTGAGCGCAGGCCCTAATTTCTGCAGGTGTGAATTGTGATGCTATACTTGCCACGAACCCATTAAAATCAATCGATCGTCAATGTGTATACTGGAGGTATGGAGATGTGCTTGCGAGGGCTCATTGGACACCCTAGGTAAAGTAGGTAATCTGGCAATCGCTACATCTAATATATAAAATTCTCGTGTCACTGTGATAATAACAAGACTCCTCCGAAATGGCTTGACCGATTCTTATGAAATTATGTGTGTATATTCAGTAGGTCTGAGAATAGGACATACACTTTTTTTCATACCCCTAATTGATAAGGGTTGTCCACCCCAAAAACTTTATTTAAATTTTTGGACAATTTTTAAACGCTTTTATTTAGCTTCACTTCGGAGCATCAAAGCATCAAATCAAATCTTGTAACGTTAATTTGAATGACTTCCCTTTAATGAAAATTGATGAAATTTGGCAGACATGTGTATTTCCGATGACAATACACGAAAATTAAAAAAAAAAAAAAAAAATTAAATTAAAAAAAACGATTTTCAGACTTTAGACGTGTGATGATTTTCTTAATTTATAATTATTTAAAAATTTAAAGATGTTTATTGTAACGATTTTTCATAATTATTTGTAATTTACTCATTTTTATTCGATTTTAAAACTCGATTTTAAAACTGCAACGCTGGCATCACTAATTGTAATACTTCCGCCCTTTCTTGGGGTGGGGATTTTTCCTCTTAGTAGGTCTAATCGATCGAGCGGTCATTCTAGTGCGAACCTTGCAGTTGAAAGGTTGTCTAAGGAGAAGCTCTGTGTAAATTACGTTAACTATTTAGAAGTGACAAGTGATTGTGATTCTGAATATAATAAAGTATTAATCATCTCCTAAAGTGTGTTAATAAATAAATGAGTGTTGCTACCAATACTTCGGAGTTTTAATTTATCAAAACTCAGAAGGTGGGATAAATCTACAGCCCAACAGGTATGTAATTTTTATTTGTGTGTTTTCACGAATTTTAATTTAATTGCTGGCAGGTAAAGCTATCTCTAGTTAGCACTAAAACAAGGAATCATAGTAGGGTTATTTGCATGCAAGTGAGGTGAATATATCATACGAACTATTCGATAAAGGTTATGCCTCTTTAATGTTAACTTTCGATAATTAGCCTCAATATAGATATACGGTTATTAAAGATTTTTCTTTTTGACGATATATTATGCGATATAAGACAGGAAAATAATTAATGTTTAACAAACACTTGTCATTAAATGAAATTATTTTTTCATAAGAAATGATGTTACGAAATCAACGTACGAGTAGCATAATATAATATCATGCATAACTTAAAGAGATTTTACTGTTGCCTATTATTACATTGACACAAGGTGTTACAAAATATTAAATAAATTATATTCTATACAATTATAATGCTTTGTTTATTAAAAGCTGTTTAATAAGAGACTTATTTGGACTCATTACAAGTACGTCTAATGAAGTGTGATCTATGTATGTTCCACAATTTGAGGTAGCTATGTACGCCATTGGGAACTATGTATGTTCCAAATTTTAACCTGGCTATGTATGCCAATAGGAACTATGTATGTTCCACATCAGTACTAGGCTATGTATGCTGATAGGACTCGGCTATGTATGCCAATAGGAACTATGTATGTTCCACATCAGTACTCAGCTATGTACGCTGATAGGACTCGGCTATGTATGCCGATATAAACTACGTATGTTTCACATACGTCCTTGCCTATTTATGTCGAGATTTAGAACGCGTGCTTCAAAAGAAACTACGTAGGTTTGTAGATATTTTTATTTATTTATGAAATGAGAGTCTTAATAAAATTAAATAAGTTTGAATTTATAATCTAACTATAATAATAATAAAATAAAATGTTTCGTTCTTATGAATCTCGATAAAATTAACCTAATGTGTTTATGGTTCGTTAAAACATTTCTTTTGTTTCTTTTCATGAGAACATCGAATCTGACAAGGCCAACGAGCAAAATCAATTAAATAATGAACGGGGAGAGACGTAATGGCAAGAGACCCAGAGCAAGGGTATCGTCGTTACCGGAAGTACGCGCTCCTAAATCGAGAAGAACAACTACATCTGCTTGGGTAATTGAAGATGTACAGCCAACCGAAACCCTAACTGCACCATTGGCTGAGCCGCCTTCGACGCCAACAGCAGACCCTCGAGAACAACAGCTCCAGAAAACGGCACCGCAGGCAGCACCTGAGCAGCAGACTTCAAGTTTCACTGTAGAAGAGGTATTTAAACTTTTATCATCTCTTCATCAAGGTGAGAGGAGCAAACATCAACTGAGTAATAACCATGTAAATAATGTGGTACCAGAATTTGACCCATCGAGTAAAACTCAAAATATAGAAAGTTGGCTAAGAAAAGTTAATGAATGTAGTAGGATTTACGATTGGGATCAGAAGCAGACCATACATTTTGCTTTACAAAAGTTGGTAGGACTTGCAAAAAAGTGGTTTGAAGCTTTGCCTTCTGTTGATTATGACTGGGATGAGTGGCAGATAAGGCTTCGTAAGGCTTTTCCTAATGAGCAGAATTATGGTCGGCTTCTTGAAGAAATGCTTGCGCGCACAACTCAACATGGCGAGAATCTTAGAGAATACTTTTATGATAAACTTACATTAATAAACCGGTGTGAGATCAAAGGTCAAAAGGCCGTAGATTGTGTTGTTCATGGTATTCTCGACAAGTCCATCAGAAATGGTGCGCAGGCATTAAACTGTAGGGAACCGGAGGACCTTTTGAATTTTCTCAATTCACAGCAACCTACTGACTTGACTTACCCTAGAAAGCGAATTGACCAGATCAATCGTCCTTCTACCTCAGGTTCGAATGAATCGGGCGTAATATGTTTTAATTGCCGATCAAAAGGACATGCCTTCCACAAGTGCCCCAAACCCATTATTAAATGCCATAAGTGTTCTAGAGTAGGACATGATTCAGAAACTTGCAAACTCATTCCCTTGACGCCACGACCAACAAATGACCGAAAGACCAATAACGAGGACCGAAAGACTTTGACAATTTCTATTAACAATAACGTCAACGATAAATTCTATAAAAAGGTTACCGTTAACGATCACGACTTTGTCTCTTTTATAGATTTTGGTAGCGAGTGTACTTTGATGCGTGAATCAGATGCCCAAAAGTTGAATCTGTCTAGAAATATAACTGAGCTCCCAGCGATAAGAGGATTCGGCAACTCATTAGTAATACCGATCTATAAGAGTTTGATTTCGTTGAAACTCGATGACGTCGAAGCGCGCCTGTTAGTTTTTATAGTTCACGACGAACTCTTACATACTCCCCTTCTTATAGGCCAAGACTTCACGGAACTGCCATATGTAACTGTCTTAAAAGATTCTAACAAGCTCATATTTTATAAAAGTCCCGCAATCACTGACTCTCCGCCACAAGATAAAGTTATTAAACTGACGTCATCAAAGCATTGTGAAATACAAAAAATTGGCTTAGTAGAGGTATGTACGGAGAACCCTACTTATTGTGGTGACGTTTACATGGCAGGGTATAGTTGTGCGGAACCGGGTAAGGAATATCACTTGCATCAAGGCACTTATCGTATTGGCCACGGTAAGGGTCACTTAGTGGTAACTAATTTGAAATCTGAAAAATTATCGCTTCCCTCAAATACTCTGCTAGCACGAGCCACACCTTTTGTAGAAGATAAAACTTACCGTGTCAATCGAATTCGTAAAGACTCCACCATGATGAAACCGTTAGAGAGATCGGAAATTAGAGTTGGTCAAGATGTTAGTGATACCGATGTAGATAAGTTGTTCGCGTTGTTACAGGCATACCGTGACTGTTTTGCAATGAATCTCAGTGAAATAGGGCTTGCAAAGGACGTTGAAATGACTATAGACTTAAATGATGAGCGGCCCGTAGTATACAGACCTTACCGTCTGTCATTTTCAGAAAGGGAGCAAGTGCGTGTTTTAATTGAAGAACTGTTACAAAACGATATTATTCAAGAGTCTGATTCGGAATTTGCAAGTCCCATTTTATTGGTAAGAAAGAAAACCGGTGAAACGAGGCTATGTGTCGACTTCAGGGCGCTCAATAATAAAACGCGAAAAGATTGCTTCCCTCTTCCTCTGATTGAGGATCAGCTGACTAACCTCAGTGGTAATCGGTTTTTTACGTCATTAGACCTTGCTTCGGGTTACTATCAAGTCCCAATGGCCCAGGGAAGCCGCCGATATACAGGGTTCGTTACGCCGGACGGACATTTCGAATTTAAGCGTATGCCGTTCGGCCTAGCGAATGCTCCGGCGGTATTTCAGAGACTTATTAATAAAATGCTAGGTTCAAAACGGTTCGAATCTGCATTAGCCTACCTAGATGATATTCTCGTGCCATCAGAAAATTTAGAACAGGGATTCCAACGACTCGAAGAACTTCTTAAACTTTTACGAGAACATGGTCTAACTCTAAAGTTGTCTAAATGTAGATTTTTTGATAGCGTTATAAATTATCTCGGTTACGAAATTTCATATAATGGAATACGACCCGATGAACACAAAATTTTGGCTGTTAAAGAATTTCCTGTACCGAAAAACGTTCATGAGGTCCGTCAGTTTTTAGGGCTTGCTGGATACTTTCGGAAATTCATCAAGAGCTTTGGCGAGATTGCACGGCCTCTTACAAACTTATTAAAAAAGGATGTCTCCTTTCAGTGGACTGAAGTAGAATCTAGAGCCTTTGCTCTGTTGAAAAATAAACTGGTAGAGCGGCCAATTTTATCCCTTTACAATCCCAACTTAGATACTGAGCTACATACAGACGCTAGCGCTTTGGGTGTAGGCGGCATATTGCTACAATGGCAGGAAAACCCGCGAGTTCTAAAACCAGTCGCTTACTTCAGCAGGCAAACTACACCCGAAGAACGACACTTGCATTCTTACGAGCTAGAGACATTAGCCATTGTCTGTTCCTTAAAAAAATTTAGAGTTTATCTGTTAGGCGTCAATTTTAAGGTAATAACAGATTGTCATGCTATTAGGACTACTCTCACTAAACGCGATCTCGTGCCACGTATCGCTAGATGGTGGCTACAAATAAGTGAATTTACTTTTACTATAGAGTACAGGCCTGGTGTTCAAATGGCGCACGTCGATGCCTTAAGTCGCAATACTAAATTGACTGACCATACTGACGACTCTATTGCCGTTTATAACATTGACACGGAACATTGGCTTTTAACTTTACAAATGACCGATCCTGACATTGCGAGAATAATGAAAGTATTAAAACCAGAAAATGACGAAGAATCAAAGGACATTAAGAAATATTTTGTTTTAAAGAATCATAAAGTATATAGAAAAGTTGATGATAGATTGTGTCTTGTAGTTCCACGTAGTGCGCGATTTCAAGTCTGTCGATCTAGTCACGATGAAGTAGGTCACTTAGGCGAGACAAAAACGATTGAGAGAATTCAGAGTCAATACTGGTTTCCTAAATTACGTAAGTTTGTTAAAAAGTATGTGCGATCTTGTATACAGTGCGCCTACAATAAAGATAGTGCTAAGAATCGCAAATCTGGTCATTTGTACCCCATTCCAAAGGTGGATATTCCCTTTCATACCATCCATATTGACCATCTAGGCCCATTCATGAAAAGTAAAAGGGGAAACACCTATATCTTGATTGTGGTGGATGGCTTCACAAAATACGTTTTTGTGAAACCGGTAAAAGACACAAAAACCAAAAGCACCCTAAAAGTTCTTGACAGCATATTTCATGATTTTGTTCTACCTTACCGAATTATATCTGATCGTGGGCCATCCTTCACTTCGGGTGCGTTTAAAAAATTTTGTGACTCCAATGGGATTAAGCATGTATTAAATGCAGTCGCGTGTCCCAGAGCCAACGGACAAGCTGAACGTTTTAACCAAACGATTTTAAATTCATTAATGAAGCACAACACGGGTAATGATGAACGTGACTGGGACACGTGGCTGGGGAAAATACAATGGGGCATTAATAATACCATTAATACTACCACTCAAAAAACGGCATCGGAAGCTCTATTTGGATGTAGACTTCGCGACGGTTTGGCCAATAAGCTGGATATCGGCACTGATGACGCCACAAGAGATATAAATAATATAAGGGATGACATCAGCGCCAATATTAGCGCCATTCAGGAAAAACAAAAGCGTCAATATGATAGTGATAGAGCATCCGCTGCCGTTTACAAAGAAGGAGATTTAGTTAAGATTACTAGAACCAACTTTTATAACAAAGGCAATAACACTAAACTTTTGTCTAAATTTATAGGTCCATATAGAATTGTAAAAGTCCTCGGTAATGATAGGTACAAAATTGGCAATATTCCAGGATTCAATACAAGGTGTAAGTCGTTTGAGACTGTTGTTGCTGCAGATAGAATTAGACCCTGGATAAATATAAATATTTCAAATTCCAACCCCGAAAAATCTGGTAATAGCTCTGTAGAATCATCTGATTACGACAGTGACGATAATATTCCTTTGTCTAAGTTGCAACAACAACCTTCAGCGGCGAATGTGATGATTTAAATTTATTCGGTTACTGTGTACGCGTATACCATACGCCTAAATATTTATTTAATGGATTATTTAATGTAATTTTAAATTGAAGATTATTTTGAATCATTAGATTATTTTGTATAGTTTAAAGTAGATAAGTGCACCAGGAGGTTGCACTTTTACGGATGGCCGAATGTGATGATTTTCTTAATTTATAATTATTTAAAAATTTAAAGATGTTTATTGTAACGATTTTTCATAATTATTTGTAATTTACTCATTTTTATTCGATTTTAAAACTCGATTTTAAAACTGCAACGCTGGCATCACTAATTGTAATACTTCCGCCCTTTCTTGGGGTGGGGATTTTTCCTCTTAGTAGGTCTAATCGATCGAGCGGTCATTCTAGTGCGAACCTTGCAGTTGAAAGGTTGTCTAAGGAGAAGCTCTGTGTAAATTACGTTAACTATTTAGAAGTGACAAGTGATTGTGATTCTGAATATAATAAAGTATTAATCATCTCCTAAAGTGTGTTAATAAATAAATGAGTGTTGCTACCAATACTTCGGAGTTTTAATTTATCAAAGACGCATAATTCTCTATGTTCTATTTTACGTAGAGACTTGAAATTTTCACAACTTGTAGCTAATTTTATAAACTAAACATTATTGAAATAAAAGCGTTTAAAAAAAAAAAATTTTTTAGGATTCAACTTATTTTTATTTAATTTTTTTTTATGAGTTGGCACTAAAAATAACTCTGAATTTTCACCCTTCAACCTCTATTTTTAATAGCGATATTAGTACTTTAATTCAAAAGGAAGAGGGAGAGGGAGGAGAGGCTAAGAACAGCTGTACCGATTTTAATGATCTCTGATTTGTTAAATCAACTAAAACTATAATATAAAAGCTTAGTTAAAAGTTACGAAGTTCGCCCGGTCAGCTAGTCTAATGTAAATAAAAAAAATCGTTAACCATGTTTGGGGGCTAATGCTGAGCCAAAACTAGTGTAAAACATGTGTACTCTGTGAGTGTGACATTTTCATATTGCATTTCAGTGTTTCTCCACGCCGTATTGATTGACGTCACGTTGCTAGGCAACAGGCGATACGTGTGTAGGTACGCCATGTCATAACACGCTTCTATTCACACTAATGGAAAAGTATTTCGATATATCAACTGAGAAATAATTGACACAAAAATTTCGAAGCCGTGTTGTGTATGCCAGCTTTTTAATTTTGTTTACGTTTCTAACGAAAACAAATTGTTTTGCCAGTACTCTCTCGAGTCGGGGGAAACTGTATTCAGAGTGAAGCCTATCTAAAAATTCGAAATCACGCTTTAAGGGAGTTAATTTGATGTAAACGTGATTTTTGGTTGCCATGGTAGTTGTTGTATGTCGAATATTTTCCAAAGGATTAACGGCCTTTTTACAGATTTTTAAAGATTAAAGAAACTTTGCCTTTGGAAATTTGTCGTCCTTAAACATCGACGCCCCATAGCTGACGATCTTGTAGCCTAGTTGGTAGCGACCCTGCCTGCGAAGCGAGGGGTCCCGGGGTCGATTCCCGACAGATAAATATTTGTACTCGGGTGCAGGGTGTCATTGTGATGTGTTATATATGTCGTCCATGCCACCCGCTATACTGGTAAAAAAATCTACAGTATGAGTGTATTTGTTTATCGACATTGGTTGCGGTTAACCAATCGCTAATAAGTTTAGTAAATATATTTTTTATATAACTACGAATTTACGGTTATCGGATTTTTCCATTCTCATTTTTTTTTCCTGCAAATCATCTAATGCCTTTGGTTTGCTAATGATTTAGTGTTGCTAATGTCTATGGGAGCCAATTATTTAGCAGATGGGGATTTCAGAAAAAAATCTATTTAGCCGCACCGATGGAGACTTATTGGTGGGTATTTCAGGAATGAAACATCAAACATAATTTCGTATGTCCCCAGGCCTCCGGCGAAAGATCATCCAATGTGGGTTATGATGAATGAGAGTTTGTGCTATTTTTATGCAAAACACTGTCGATTCAATAGATTGCGTGTTCATAAAACTATTCCGCTCTACTGTTCTCCTCTCCGCTTTGATGGGTACCGACTCTAATTCTGATTCCAGTCTTGGAATAAATTGCCCGCGTCGGTGTTCCCGTTTGATTATAATGTGGGGGTCAAGTCAAGAGTGAATAGGCTTTTACTAAGTTAGTGCGTTTTATCCACGACTTCATTCCCGCTTACCATCTGGTTCTGGAGTCAAGTATTAGCTTATTTTGAATAAAAAAAGAAATTCCGAAGATGCAGATAATCTACACAGTCATCAGGCATGGGACATCAGGCATGTCCAGGTATTTTTTATGGAAGATACTTTTTTCATTTGAAAGGGTATTCTTCCTTCCAGATTGGTAACATATTTTTCTAAAGATAGGAACCGTGGAGATTAAGGGAACTCCTCAAATATTGTAGGTTTTATTTTATGGCGCACAATATATGTGGTGATTTTGATAAGTGTTTTTCACGTTGGTCGAAAGTTATATTTTCGGTAAATTTTTTATTGTTTCACGAATTTT